>CAUYLG010077194.1:0-17314 GCA_963573385.1 Cacajao melanocephalus | reverse complement strand
TGGCATTTCTCCCCTGCTATCTCTCCCCAACTCCCCACCCTCCGCTGTCCCTCCCCTATTTCCCCCTGACAGACCCCAGTGTGTGATGCTCCCCTCCCTGTGTCCATGTGTTCTCATTGTTCAACACCCACCTATGAGTGAAAACATGTAGTGTTTTTCTGTTCTTGCGTCAGTTCGCTGAGAATTATGGTTTCCAGGTTCATCCATGTCCCTACAAAGGACACGAACTCGTCATTTTTTATGGCTGCATAGTATTCCATGGTGTATATGTACCACATTTTCCCTGTCCAGTCTATCATCGATGGGCATTTGGGTTGGTTCTTCTTGGAACATTTTTATCGTGGTTGCTTTTAAAAGACTTTGTGGCCAGGCGTGATGGCTCATGCCTGTAATCCCAGCACTTTGGGAGGCCAAAGTGGACAGATCACTTGAGCCTAAGAGTTCAAGACCAGCCTGGGCAACATGGTAAAACCCTATCTCCAGAAAAGTAACAAAAATTAGCCGGGCATGGTGGTGCACGCCTGTAGTCCCAGCTACTTGGAAGGCTGTGTTGGGAGGATCACCTGAGCCTGGGAGGTCAAGGCTACAGTGAACCATGGCTAAGCCACTGCACTCCAGCCTGGGTGACAGAGTGAGACCCTTTCTCTTTCTTTCTCTCTGTCTCTGTCTCTGTCTGTCTGTCTGTCTCTCTCTCTCTCACACACACACAAACGCACACACACACAAACGCACACACACACACATCTTTGTCAGTTAATTCAAACATCTGTGTCATCTCAGAATTGATCAATTGTCTTTCTCATGTGAGTTGAAGTTTGCCTGGTTATTTGTATGCTGAGTAATTTTGGATTGTATTCTGGATATTCTGAATATTATATTATGAAACTCCAAGTCTTGTTTAAACAATATATGGAATTTTGATAATTGTATTCTATCGGGAAATTAATTGGGTTGATTTCTGACCAGTATCGCATTGCTAATTGTTTCCAACACATTTGCAGTGCTGTTTGTACCTGCCTTGCATATGCACCACAAAATGGCCTCTCTGGGACTCAGACAATGGTCCTATTCTTTAGTTCAGTTTTCAAAATCTTTGGTAGGTTTCTGTCTAGGATTAGACCCATTCGTGTGTAGCGTACGGATTTGGGCGTTCATAAAGAACTTTATGGTCTTGCTTTCTCAATCTTTACCCCTTCTCTAATTTTCCCAGTACTCTTTGGTTTCTAGGGCTTCCCTTTTCATTCCT
Source organism: Cacajao melanocephalus (assembly GCA_963573385.1). Lineage (NCBI taxonomy): Eukaryota > Metazoa > Chordata > Mammalia > Primates > Pitheciidae > Cacajao > Cacajao melanocephalus. Next base: position 16,068 of record CAUYLG010077194.1, on the reverse strand, counting down.
CTAACTGGAAAGTTGGGGCTTTAGTTATTCTAATCTACTAAACACTCCTTATGACTGTGTCCACATCTGGGGCCAAGTGGCAGAAGAACAGACAGTTGCAAAACAATGGGTGGTTGCTCCACCCTCTTGGATCACAGCTCCTCTGATCAGGGAGGAAAGTTTCTCTCTTTCAGAGCCGAGGGAATTGTAGGCCTCTGTTGGTGTCACTGCTACTGCTGTTATCATTTTGGGAATGTCCAGGGATTAGGGCATGAGGAAGTAGCAAGAAAAAAGAAAAGTGAAAAAAATTGAAGATTATCTTTATTTTCCCTTTTCTGCTTTTTTTTTGTGCCACAGCTAAAGGCTTCTCCTACATCCCTCTGTGTTTATGTAAGTCCGATGCCTACTTCCAGGTTTCTAGCTGCCTTGCATTTAGGCAGGAGGACAGTGAAGGAAAAAAAACTGGAAAACTTAATGCCAATTTGATGGAATTTTAAAAATCTGGTCATCTTCACCAATCTAATTGCTACTATTTAATTTTCAGTTTTTAAACTACTGCAGGTGTTCAGCGGTTTTAAAGATGCCTTCAATAGGAAAGGTGTGGTGGAGTATACTTACTCAATTTACCCAAAACCAATGTTTATCTTTCAATTTCATCTACCTTTTGGGGAGGGCACAGGTCTTTACTTAGTGTATCATTTAGTTTTTGCCGTGGAACAAAACATCCACATTTAGTGGCTTAAAACAACATTTTACTTAGCTCAGGATTCTGTGGGTCAGTTGGGAGATTCTTCCCTTCTGGGCTGGCTTGGCTATGTTCTTTCTTGCATTTGCAGTCATCTGGGGTCAGCTGGCAACTAGATGATCTAAGATGTCCTCATTATATGTGTAATATTTGGCTGGCTGTCACTTAGGAGGCCTCAGCCGCCTTCCACGTAGTCTTGTCCCTCATCCAGCAAGCTAGCTAGGACTTGATAACATGTTACATGTCCAAAAGTATCAGAAAGCACTTCTCAAGTATCTGCTTGCCTCACATTTACCATTGTCCCACTGACCAAAGCAAGTCATATGGCCAAGTCCAAAGTCGATGTGGGCAAGAAATACTTCAGGAAGTAGATAAGAGGAAAGTAGATCATTTATGCTAACTTTGCACCCAATCTACCCAAACTAACAGTGTATTCAGGAAAGTACACTACATATTTAAGAGTGCCCTTCAGTTGCTTTTTAAAATGAGTAACAACTTGATTGTGTCTAGAATTTTGGAGTTGTAACTTTCCTTCAGTTGTTCTTGCAAGTTTTGCTCCATTGTTTTCTGAAATTTAATATTACATATAAGACCTAATGTATGTTCTTTTTGAGAAAGAGGATGTTTTTGTGGAATGCCTGTAGAAGTCATTTAAGTTTGAAGCTTGAAAGTACTACAAGTTTGTGTGTGTTTTCAGCAACGTGGTTTGAAAACTCATATTCCATTTTCACATTGTGGTATTTTCTCAAGTGGTGATTCTTTTTCATATTATATTTCTTTTATTTTTAATTCTCAGTTCCTCCAGAGGTCGGTTGGAATCTTTTCTACTTTTCCCAAACCTTATTATCCCAACAGACTATTCTTTCTTCTCCTCTTGCTTATGACATGCTATCACTTCTAACTTCACGAAGAAACAGGAATAGAGAATCCCACAATATCCTGCCACCCACCAAAAAAACTACCTGCATCCAGAGCAACTCTTCTCTTATCTCCAAACACAGTCTTTCGCCAGAGGCTAGTCCCTCTGCCTGTCCTTTGGATCCCATTATCTGCCCCCTTGGCAGAGTCTTGGATCAATAAATTATACCTGTTCTCTCCTAACATGTCGAGCTTCCCTTTTTGTGGCTCCTTTTCCTCAACATACTACTTTTGGATTTTTTTAGAGACAGGGTGTCACTCTGTTGCCCTGACCAGAGGGCAGTGGTGTATTCATTGCTTACTGTAGCCTTGAACTCCTGGGCTCCAGCAATCCTCCCACCTCAGCCTCTTAAGTAGCTGGGAGTACAGGTGCACACCATCATGCTCAGCTAACTTAAATATTTTTTTCTATAGAAACCAGGTCTTGCTATGCTGCCCAGGCTGTTCTTGAACTCCTGGCTTCAAGTGATCCTCCTGCCTTGGCCTCCCAAAGCAGTGGGATTACAGGCATGAGCCACCAGGCCTGGCCCTCCTCAATATTTTAAACTAGTTTGTTCTAATGTCTGTTTTTTTTTACATACACACACACACACAGACACACATACACACACCCCTTTCTTGACCCACGTTCTTCAAATACGTGCATTATCTTTCCTCCTCTTTATAAGCAAATTTCTAGACGATATTATCCACATTTCTGTCCTAACTTGCTCGCACAATATTTCCCATTCTGCCCAGACTGCTCTCATGGAGATTACCAACAACGCTTTGCCGCTAAGTTCAGTGGATGTCATGGACCTCTGCATGTTGACCACTCCCTCCTTGCAGCATTTTCTTCACTTAGCTTCCTGGACACCTCACTGACCTGCACGTCTTCTCACTTCTCTGGCTCATCCTTCTCAGTCACTTTATAGGATACATTTCTTCTTCTCATCCTTTAATTCCTAGTTTTTCTTAGAAAGCCTTCCCTCCTCACCCTATATGTTCTCCCTGGTTTACCTCAACTACTCCCAAGATTTTAATGATCTGCCAAAGGTGGAAGATTCCTCTAGTCATGATCTCTCCTCCTGAAGTTCTTGGTCTGCTTATGGGGCTTCTCTACCCAGTTATCCACAGGCACACCCAAAAGTAAACACCACGTTTTCCACAATCCCTTTCCCATCACAGCCTCTGTGCCCTGAGCCTTCTCTTCTCATATGACACCTATCACCCTGACACTGCCCAAGCCTGGGTGTCACCTCTGACTGCTCCCTCTACATCTCTCTCTTCTCCCACCCAGCCAATTACCCAGGCCTACATATTCTGTCTCCACCACACCACTCAAATCCACCTGCTCCTCTGTCTCTGCTGCCACAACCAAGGAACAGCATCCTCATCTCTTATCTGGATTAGTCCCAGGAGCTGCAAACTGAGTCTTTCTGTCTTATCACCTTTCAATCCACTCTCCACAGTTCAGGCACATGGAAAGCGGATCATGTCACTACTGTGTTTAAACCTGTGAATGGCATTCCACTGCTCTTAGAATAAACTTAACTCCTCAACATGGCCTTTAATTTCAACTCTTTATTTCTCCAATCTTCTCTCTTGTCATCTGCCCTCTCCCATTCTTTGATTCACCTACAAAGAACACCCTTTTCCTCCATAAAATCTCTCATGCATGTGGTTCTTCACGCATGCTGTTTCTTCCCGGAAGAGTTTTCTGCTCCTTTCCCATCATCTCTCCAGCTAATTCTTAATAACTGATTCAAATTGCAGCTTTTCTGATCTCTAAGTCATAAGAAGTAAGGGGCTTCTCCCCTTACTGTACAATTAACATGCTGTTCTGTAATTGAGATTGTAATTGTCTGTACTCTCCCACTGTAAGATCCAAGGGGCAGGGAGAAGGCCTGTGTTGGTTACTGCTGTATTCCCAGCATCTTGACAAATGCCTGGGACAAAGAAAGTTTCAATAAGTGCTTACTCAAGAATGAATGAATAAACTATATTACAGATTGAGAGAAACTATGTATTCTTCTTTGTTTACTCATACTTATCCCTGTAAGTATGTGCATAATTATCTCTCTAAGGAAGTCCATGCTTGCCTGGTATTGTCTTAAGAGTCAAATAGGAGTTTGAGCTTAATTTTGAGTGACAGTTCTTGACTAATGTTTATATATACTGGATTTCCAAATTTCTCAAAGAATGATGAAAAAGAATATAAATAACCCTAAGAGCAATTTTCAGTAGGGAGAGTTAGGTGGGAACCTGTGCCATGGGAATCTTCAGTGAATTTGATGGTGCTTCTGGGTGCTTAGAACAAAGTGTGGTGCTTTTTAACACCATGGCCCCAGGTCTACCAATCTGTGACAGAACAGAGAGGAGGCTGCAGTGATGAGTCTCATCAGTCCTCCTAAGTGACCTGTGAAGGTGGGTTATTGCCAGAATCCACTCTGATTTCCTTCTCTTGGGAAGTAGGTTGTACATTATAGTGTTGCTTAAACTTAGCCTTGCTAATACTGGGTCTTGCTGAAATGCCTTGAAACATCTGTTATGCAAATGCCACTATCTTCAGTTTCTAATACAGATATAAATCTTTCTTCATTACTTATTCCTTCAATAAATATTTACTGAGCACCTACCCTATGCCATTCATTGTTTCAGTGAACAACACAAAGGTCTCTTCCCTTAGGAACTTACACTGGAATGGAGGGGAGACAGAAAGTGAACAAATAAGTAAATATATAGTATGTCACAAAGGGATAAGGGCTATAAAGAAAAATAAAGCTGGGGAAGGGAGGTGGGGATGTAGACTTTTGCTCTGAGTGTGGTGAGAGCCATTAGAAGATTTGGGCAAAGGAGTGATGGGCTCTGCTTGAAGTTAAAAGAATTTTTCTAGTTTTTCCTATCTATGTATTTGATTGGTCATTTAACAGATAATTTGGGAAATAAGGTGGCTGGAGCCCACGTACAATCTGCTGTCTTAGTCAGAAGTCTTGATTTCATGTCTTCCTATTTTAACCATCCTAATGGTGCATAATCCAAGAGTAATTTTCAATTGGACCCAGAAAACAGGCAGATTCTCCACTAATGAACAGCATTTGGGGATGAATTATTTACTGGATAGAGTTCTCTTACTCCTTTACAGAAAACACTGGTATACTCTGGACCAAATTTTTTCCTTCAGATTTCAGTTTACAAAAAATAATTGTTTCATTGTGTGTTTTATTATACAATAAGTTTACTATATAAAATCAGAAACTACAGATAAGCAAACAGAAGAAAATAAAAGTAACTTAGAGATATCCGTTTAAAATAATTTACCCTTCTAGATTTTAATTTTAGCTAAAAATAAGTTTTCAAGTATTCCTTGACCACTGGTCTCAATGTAATTAATTATGAATTCAAGTACAGGCAGGCATTACTTAACAACAGAGACACAGTCTAAGGAATGCAACATTAGGCAATTTCATTGTTATGTGAACATCATAGATTGTACTTACACAAACCCAGATGGTATAGCCTACTATACAATAGACTATGCCTGGTCTATATGGCATAGTCTATTGTTCCTAGGCTACAAACCTGCATAGCATGTTATTATACTCAATGATGGTGGTCCCATAAGATTAGAATGGAGTTGCCCTGCACAGGTGTATCATTTTTTATCTTTCATACTGTAATTGTATTGTACCCTTTCTGTGTTTAGATACTTAAATACTTACCATTGTGTTACAGCTGCCTTCAGTATTTGGTACTTCCTCTTGTTATATTAAATTTAAAGCCAGGCCAATCATGCATACATCCTGTTGTTACTAACTAATAAAGGCAAAAATGTAACTCCAAGAATGGCAGCACCAATAATTGTTATTCATTGAGCACTTATTACGTGCTTGCCATCCTGAAAAGCAATTTATAAATACAAATTTAAAATATTTTCTAAAATATTTCAGAAAATTATATCATTGTAAAAAATGATAGTTTAGTTTTGGCTTATTTCTTAAAAAAAAAAAAAAAAAAAAAAAAGCTAGTCATAGGGTTGATAAAACCCAAGAGAGCCAGCTAGCAAGGTTAGCTTGAACTATTCTTATTTATCCAGGCCCTATCAATAATTAAGCTGCCCCCTGAGGCCACTGGAATACCATTTAATTCTTCTGCAACACTGCACTAAAATGCTTTGAAAAAGTTCTTCTTGTTGTATTATTTACTGCTGTTATATAAGTATGCTAAATTATATGCAGTAGCTTACTGCTAATAACATAGTCAATTAATTTTTCAGTGAATATATGACTTGTTTGTAAAGGACAGCCATGACCATCATTACCCTAGAAAAGCAAATGGTAAGAATTTAATTCAAGACATGAAATTCTAACAAAATTCAAAGGCCACCCTCTGACTTGATAATTCTACTTCAAAGAATGTAGCATAAGAAAAAAAATCATAGATTTAAATGTCCAACAACAGAAAACTAACATGGCTATGCATATAGTAAAGTACTATGTAGATGAGGTAGCCTACTTCCAGACATGAGAAATGCTAATAATATATGAAAATGGCACCTTTCCAAGCCATATAGAATAAAATCTCAATTCTGTAAAATACATATGTACATATGTAAATATATGTATACACATATAAATATTGAAAATGTAGAGCCTAAAATTTAACAGTAGGTAGTGTTAATACGGGCAATTATTATTTCTTTTTATGTTTTTAGTGTTTTCTAAATTTCCTCAATCTATATATATTTTTATATTTAAAAAGAAATAATCTCTTTTTTTATATATATAGATTGGTAGTTTTCAGATACCTTTAACTTATGGGTCTTTTTTAAAATAAACAAGGTCAGAGCTTTAGAGATCTATAGTAAAGTGGTATAATTTATTAACTTCTACTAAAACATGTTTGAATATTAACTTATTTTAAATACTGTATTTAAACGACAGCTTTTTTCCTCCATAAAATCTTTTTTTTTTTTCATATTGGGGTATTTAAATAGAATATGGCTATCTTTGATCAAAATAAAAAATAAGTATGAATCTCACTAGTATCCTCTCCTTTCTTTTAGATTGAGCCACACAATCAGCAATACTAAAAGAATTTCTGTGAGTCTGACTCTGACAACCTATAGCATTTATGACAAAAGGGGGTTATTCTCGGTGGCTTTGGGCCAGTCTCTGCTGCTTTGAGTCCCTCCCTGTAACTTGGATGACTGACAGATTTCATGCCTCCTCCCAGAATATCATTCTTCAGTTTTCCTGAGAAATTACTAGGACAAGAACCATAGTATCCTATTTCTCAGAAGTTTCTGACCGTATGCACTGAGTGACATTTCTAATTACCACCAAAATATACCAACAGAGTGCATAGCAGCTGTGAACTAAGATATATGGGCAAAGACAAGAATACATGCCAGTCAGCCTGACGCTGCAATTTATACCCTTGAGCATTTTGTTTCTTTAGCCCTGAAGCGTGGATATAATACCTGTTCACTGAGCAGCCACAAGGATATGTGAGCTGATTTATGAAAGATGTAGAGTATAGTGCTTGGCACACAGCTAAAACTCAGTAAGTGACAGCTTACAGATGTCATCATTATTGGTAAAGAAATAAAATGAATTATACTTGTACATGTATTTATGCAAACCAAAGAAGGATAAAAACATATTAATGATTTTAAAACAAACCTTTGGGGAAATGACAGACTTCAAGATAATTTAAAACCCACAGAGATAACCTAACATATTCAAATGCCACCATTTTATGGTACACCTCCAAACTACATCTATTAACGTTCTTAAAATTGGTAAATAAGACCTTGTGATTAGGTGCTTAAATAAAGTGATTATTGCAAGCTGGCTATATAGCCTGTCTTGCAACTGTGACGGCTGACATTAATTACATTTTTATGTGTAGCATGTGAACTGCACATTTTCTGGCTGCAGAACCAAACCAGATGCAGAGCACTCTGTTTCAGCATGAGTAATGGAAAGAAGGAAGCAAAAGCTCATGACTGCAGAAGGCAGTGCTGGAGAACAGGGCAAGAGGCACATCAGCCCTGGCTCTTTGGGAAACAAGTGAGGGTTGAGAATGAAACAAGCCCTTGTGTACCAGGAGCCTCCAAATTTCTGAACTTCTTTTAAAATAGCTAAGCAGAACTTAAGAAGGTAAAAACAGAGTACTCTCCTGTCCGAGTTTACATTGTCTAAATCTAGCAGAAGGTCTGGAATTAAATAACTCTTGTCATTGAGCGAATGAAGAAATCAATTAGGCCTCAAAGGAAAGACTCTCCATGTGAAATGTCTGTGGGGGATTTGAGAGGCATGGAGTCTTGGCCAGCTTGTGCATTCACTTGGATGATCCCTGATTTCCCACTAAATGTTTAAAGGTGAGGACAAAAATTTTAACTTAGCCACAAGCAATGCTGTTATGAGGACACTTATCACTGTTTGCTTACAAATATTGTTTGGAACTTCATAATAAGTGGTACATAAAGCTGATTCTCTGGAGGTGTTTTTCAAATCATTTTGAAAACTCTATACTCTCCTTAGAATGAAAATACATTTGGTATAATATCTGTTATAATCTCACATTACATAATTATTGTAGGTATATAGAATAAGTGCTTATAATATAGATAATAATAAAGATATTAAAGTTACCAGGACTTATTAAGTCCAGACACTAGGCTAAGTGGCTTTCTATATGTAACTCATGAATCCTCTAAATGACTGTATCTACTTTATAGCTGCAGAAACTGAGGCCTACTTATTTACAAATATTCTCAAGTCCACACAGCTCCCAACAGTGGCAAAGCCAAGATTCATACCCAGAATATCTGATTTCAGAGCCTAAAAGCTGAATCACTGTTATTCTGACCAATACGCTTCATTTAGAGTTTTAAAGGCATAAATGTAAAATAATCAGTATTTGAGTAGTTGAATACTGTTGTTTTTAAAGTGCTTCACTTTTTTTTTTTTTTAACCTGTTGAAAACTTTGTCAAGTTTAGGCAACTATGTCTATAACTGGTTCTTACATAATTAAGATTTATGTCTTGAAGCTGTTCCCTATAACGCTGCATGGAATTGGGTATTTCTACAAGTGTTTTCTTGATTATTATATCAATTGGGACACAAAAAAAATTCCTGAAATTACCTGCTTTAAACTCCTTATCAGACAGAATAATTTAAGTAACAGGATTTTCTGTGATTGAGTAAACTGTGTAAGATGCAGCTGTTTAAGAGGCCAAAACTATCAGGCACACAGCCTTTATTTGGATCTCCATACAGACATGGGGATATTATTGAAATATGAGGAAGTCTCAAAATCTTCCAAGGAAAACAAGCATTCTGCTCACTAATGACTCCACAGCAGTTCTAAAGGCTGCTTCAGATTCACGCTAATGATTTCTTTCCATTTTGATAGAAATAGGCTTCTGACCTAGAACGATAACAATAGAAGAGCTAGAGAACAGGAAGATCGGTGATGAAAACCCATTTATGCCTAGTGTTCTACTACTGGAATGCTAAGCATGTGGGGGTAATTCATCTTACTGGTCAAGATCATCACCAAGTTCTAATTACAAAAATTCAAAAAATTATGACCTCAGGCATGAATGGGTTAAAAAGAAAAGGCAGAAAAGCCTAGTTTTGCTTTCTAATCTAAAGGGACCTGGAATTCTTTGGACTTGGCAGATATAGATTCTGGCTTCCAATTCTTTCAGATGACGAATGTGTCCTAGGGGTCAATCTTGCTTCTCTGTAAGCTCTGACCTCTTCCTTGTGCCCTCTGCCTCTCTTGTTCTTTATTCTTCCAGTAATAACAAAGACAGAAAGGTGAGGTGTGGAGTCTGCTGTGTTCACTGGAGGAAGGCAGAATTTCACACCTGTAATTGTAATGATTTGTTACCCTTCCAGGTGGTCAGCAATGGTTAGGAATGAGAAAGCTATTCAGAAAGCATGGAGCATTCCCCCTACTAAATGCCAAAGTAACCAGGAATCCACTATAAATTGGCGGTTTCTAACTACGTAATTCTTTGAGAACCAGAAAATCTGGATAAGAAGAGAACTTCTAGGTAGCAAGCAAGCAGGCATGTCTGTTTGTTTTTGTCTCTGTCTCTCTGTCTGTCTCTGTGTGTGTGTGTGTGTGTGTGTGTGTGATGTTTGTTTCTGTCTCTGTCTCTGTCTCTCTCTCTCATTTGTGTGTGTGTGTGTGTGTGTGTGTGTGTGTGTATTTAGTGTGCATTCTCCACGCCATTCCTCAAGGGCCAGCAACTCATTCCTCCAACTACTGGGAAAACTGGCTGCTAGCTGTTGAAACTCACAGCAGATCCATCTCTGGGAATTGCCCTCCACCAAAGGGAGCTGCCTCACTCCAAGATTACTTAATCTCTCCCCAGAACAAAGGCCAGGTCTTCTTGCCTGGATATAAGACCACTCCAAAGGCCATCCCAGCCCCAGAGCACTCACAGGTGCAGCCTCTCCCTCTGCCCAATTTTGCGTTTCTTGCTCCCTCAAGAATGAAAAGCCTGCTTGTGAATCTCTGGAATGATCTCCCAAGATCACAAAGCAAGTAAGCAGAAGAGCTGGGATTCACAAATCCAAATCTGTTTGACTCTTAAGCCCTAGGTTTCAATCAACTTTATCAAGCCCTTGACTTTGTCTTACAAAATACACATCCTCACATTTTAGCAAGACAGACAAAGTCCCTTCTTCTATGACTGTCCTTTCTAGCTTCAAATCCCATCACCCACTCCCATACAATCCCTAGTCCAATCATAGCAAACTCCTTTCTTTCCCTGGACATGTTCATGCTGTCCTTCCCTGGAATAGCTCATTGTTCTTCTCTGTTTGATGAAAGCCTCCTTCTCCTGCAAGTCTCACTTCAAGTGTTCCCTTTTCTGTGAAGACTTTTCTCATTCCCTAGGTAGAGTTAAGATCTCCAGCCTTCCAGTTCCATTTAGCATGGTAACTGTTAATTACTGTAATGAGCTCTTTGCAGGCGAGGACATGTCTTTTAACTCTGCTCCCCCAGCCAGGCATTTTAAAGATGTTTTGTTGAATGGATAAATAAATGAACTCAGGAGGGGTACTGGTCCTAGAGGACCTGTCCGAATAAGAAGCATTATATAGTGCCATATGAATTTGGATAAATTGTGACCTCCTTGAGCTCCAGGACTAGTTTTTTTTTTTCATCTTTGTAGCCTTTCCAACAGCTATCATTGTAGTCTCCCGCCCATGAGAGAGGCTCAGAAAAACCTGCTGAACCAAATGAGGTCTCTGCAAAAAGAGCTCATGTACAAGAAAATTATTTCACTTTCTCAGCTCTGTCTAAATTATTATTTTTTAACTCTACTATTCAAGGTGCATAGGATATTTATCTTCCTATCTCTCCTTAAATGATATGCTCCTCAGTTTCAATTTTTAAAATCTCTCCTTTGTTTGAAATACATATTTTTTTCTATTTAATGGAGCATAAGGTGACTTAGAGCTTGCTAAATTCCCTTTCTAGGTCAGAAATCAAATCTAATGTGGACACATCAAACATGACTAAGAAATTTTCCAGCTGGCCTGCTTAACACTATGTCTTTGTTTTAAGGAGCCTCTTTCAAACATAAATATGCCATTAATCTACAGGGTGGTTTTTCTCCCCCCTACTTTCTGAAACTAATAATTACCGAGTCGAGGTACAGGTATAGGTAGAGGCATCAACATTCCTAATACAAAGCTGAGGGGGTGGGGGAAAACTCTCATCTTACAAGCATAAAAAATAAACACCAGTTGTACTGGGCAAGTAGCTGCATTCTCTGCACAGGAAATGGTCCCATTTTACTATTTGTACTCAACAAAAATGTCCACACCACAAAAAAATTGCTGGGAGTTGGCTGAGACTCGTAACAATGATAAGAAAACTTCAAAGCCCGGTTCTTGTTTTTAAATGGATTTGGGAAGGAGGAAGCTCACTGGTGTGTAAGGGATGGAATTTTCTGTGCCCTGCAAAATTTTCTTCATGTCACTCTCTCGCAGCCTCTGCTGCTAGTCTGGTTAGACTAAGAGAGACTGTGCTAACATCTTCTCAAGAGAGCAGCACATGTAATAACCTTGTTCTTCACAAGTTTTGTACCATGTATGAGCCCCAAGCAAAGAACTCAAGGCATTTACCCTCTGGTCTGAGTTTTCATGAGTACAGGTAGTCTGTTCCTGGGCAGAGGTGCAATTCGCAGGAACATCTTATTTCAAAATTATTGCTCACATTGTTTAGTTCACAGATTCACTGACTTATAACTATATAATTATGCCTTATACCTTTTTATTCCGTGTCTTTAAAACATTAATTCATCTCATTTTTAATCGTTTACTCTGTGTCTCTAAAGAATGCATGCACCTAATTTTTCAGATACCGTTCTCAGTCCTGGTTATAGTCAAAGCAGTTATTGGAAAGCATGGTAGGATTTATGGAATGTACCTTTTTAAACATCCTGGTAGAATCCTCACTTATCTGCATGAACCGCATAATCACATTGTTCAGATAGATGTCGCTCAAGGTTGCATGGTCTTTGCTTTCTCTCCTTACTTGGTTCAGGAGCAAATACCAGCAGTTCACGGGAGACAACAGGTTCTGGTCTTTCCTAAGAAGTGAAGAAAAACAGAATTACCATCCATTTCAAAGCTGCCCCACTCAGATGAGTGAAGTCACCAAGGCAAACAGAGGAGCCACAACAGATGGATGTTGTTGCTGTGCTTCCTGCGCTGAGCATTTCTCAGACCAGGACACTTGTCGGCCAGCAGAACAGCCTTCCAGCCTGTGGACGGCACAGAGCCAGCAATTGTCCAGGTTTGGAAGAAAACACAGGGGCCAAGAACACTCGTGAAAACCCATATTCCTGACAAGGACCATGGGACCCTCACATACACAGTGCTTATGCAGGCCCACAGCTTTAAACACTCCATTGAAGAAAGCGATTTATGTTTACATAAAAATGTATTGACTACTGTCTCAGACAGACTGTGGTTTTGCCCGGCATATAAAGTCTGCTTTGAATGTTCAGTCTGTTGCTGGAAAAGAAATTTGGCTAGTTATGTGTTCCAAGGAACATAAATTCGAAGGTTATTTATTAATCCCCTGATACATAACCTCCAGTCTCCCAAAAACTATTCCTGGGAATCTGAACTTTATTGCATTGTCTCAAGGCTCCTGAAGAGAACCATGAAGTTGCTGGCTTATGACCTGTCACATGTCCTGTTGAAACCCATTAAACTGTTTTAAATTCATAACTGCTCCTTGTTTTATTCTAGATAATAAAGCTAAAAGTTAATATAAACTGCATAAAAAACTTTTAAAAAATCTTAAAGAATAACTCAACAAAAACAGTGAGCAACTGAAATGATACTGCTTAAGAAAAAGTACAATTTTTGCGGCCAGGCATGGTGGCTCATGCCTGTAATCCTAAGCACTTTGTGAAGCCGAGGTGGGCGGATTGCCTGAGATCAGGAGTTGCAGACCAGCCTGGGCAACATGGTGAAACCCCATCTCTACTAAAAATACAAAAATTAGTTGGGTGTGGTAGTGGGCACCTGTAATCCTAGCTATTTGAGAGGCTGAGGTACAAGAATCGTTTGAACCTGGGAGGTGGAGGTTGCTGTGAGCAGAGATGGCGCCACTGCACTCGAGCCTGGGTGACAGGGCAAGACTCTGTCTCAAAAAAAAATTTTTTTTTGCTTGTTTGTTCTTTAAAAACTAACTGTAAAATGGCAACATGGCAGAGAGTCCTTATCTTAACGCAGGAAGAAAAGCTCCCTTTAATCAGACATGTTATCCTCCTATTATTCATGATCATTTATGACTGAATAATAATTAAGTTAGGAAAGAAATGATGAAGTCGGGTATTTCTGCCATTACGTCTCTCAGATTCAGGATTTAATACTGCATTAAGTCAGTGCCCTCTCTAGAAGAAAATGAAAGCAGAAGATGGAAGCAGGAATGGGTATGGGGAAGAAAAGCCTGATTTAGGCTCCTAGCACTTGGCACCCATGAGGGCAGCCTCCCATTCTCCCCACTGGCACACTGAAGAATTATACCCTTCACCCTGCAACCTCCTTTTTCTTACTACCACCAGGCAAAGAGCAGCGGTTCTATAGCAGGTAACTGGAGCTTCTCTACTGGCAGTTTCTATCTATCTAGCCCCATATAATAAGGTAAATGTTGCCTTATTTCTATGAACCTTCACATAGATCTTCTTTGCTGAAGTAACCCACAAATTCTTTCAGAGCATTTCATGCTTCATCGTATCCTCAGGGCCTTGCCCCATAGTAAGCATTAAATAAGTGTTATTTCAAATATTGCATGAATAATTATTATGGCCTTAGTAATAATACTAGTAGTAGTAGTGATATCAAAAATAATGACAGTTATCATTTACTGAGCACTTACTGTGAAAAGTAATATCCACCTCAAGATCATGGCCTCTGGAGCTGCACTGTCTAGGTTCACATGCAGAACTACCCCTTACTAGCTATGTGATCTTGGGCAAACGATCTTAACTACTCTGTGCCTCAGTTACTTTGTAGAATGGGTAAAATAACAGTGCTTTTATAAGAACAATCTTATGATTGTTCACGAGAATCATTGGAGTTAATATATATTTTCAAATACTTATAATAATGCCATGTATATATAATAAGCGCTACACAGAGTTAGCTATTTTATCCAGGGGCTAATATAAAGACTTCACAGACATCAACTCTATTTAATCCTTATTACTACCATTTGAGGCAGAGATTCTTTGTATCTTGCTATTTTTTTTTTTAGACGGAGTTTTGCTCTTGTTGCCCAGGTTACACTGCAATGGCATGATCTCGACTCTCTACAACCTCCTCCTCCTGGGTTCAAGCGATTCTCCTGCCTCTGCCTCCCAAGTAGCTGGGATTACAGGCGCCCACTACCCACACCTGGCTAATTTTTGTATTTTTAATAGAGACAGGGTTTCACCATGTTGGTCAGGCTGGTCTCAAACTCCTGATCTCAGGTTATCCACCTGCCTCAGCCTCCCAAAGTGCTGGGGTTACAGGAGTGAGCCACTGCACTTGGCCGTTTGTATCTTTTCCATCAATGAAAGAATGGAAGCTTAGCAAGGCATACTGATTTGATAAAGACCAAACCTAGTGTCTGAGAGGGTCTCTCTTTTTTTTTGAGATGGAGTCTCGCTCTGTTGCCCAGGCTGGAGTGCAGTGGCACAATCTTAGCTCACTGCAACCTCAGGCTCAAGTGATTCTCCTGCATCAGCATCCTGAGCAACTGAGACTGCAGGCAAGCTGCACACCCAGCTAAATTTTGTATTTTTAGTAGAGACAGGGTTTCACCATATTGGCCAGGCTGGTCTTGAACTCCTGACTTCAGGTTATTCACCTGCCTCAGCCTCCCAAAGTGCTGGGATTACAGGCGTGAGCCACCACACCCGGTTGAGAGAGTCTTTTCTGAGTCTATGGAGGCTGAACCAAGCCTTGCACTATAGAGTGTCATCTTTGGGCCAAAGATTATTCTACACAATAAGTGTCCCCAAACTGAGTAAGAACGAGATTCCAGAGTACAGCTTAATTAATTGGTAGTGTTATCATGCTAATGATGCAGCATTTGTTTGGTTAAAAGGGGAAGGAATATGCAGTGCATATCCTGGCCAATTTATCAGTCATATCAAGGACTTCATCATGTTTCTCACTTTAGGGTCATAAAACCTCATTAGGTTAGGACACCAAGGATTAGAGAGGTAAAGTAACTTAACCAAAGTCACAAAGTGGAGCCAATATTCAAACCCAAATCTGGTTGACTTTTTTCCCAATCCTGTTTTATCCTTTTCACAGACATATTCATCTTATCTTCCATCCCATATTTAATAATAAACTTACTCAAGTTAAAGAAAATTTCAAACTGCTTACCTTTTAAAGAAAACTACCAAATAAACCAGGAGAAAGAAAAATGCATTCATTCACCATGGGGCCAGATAAGGTACATAAACCCATCCATATTCTCCCTTCACAGCCATTAATTACCAAGTGCAAAACACAGAAGACATTTACTGAATGGGTTGAACGCGGTGGCTCATGCCTGTAATCCCAGTACTTTGGGAGGCTGAGGCAGGTGGATCACATGAGGTCAGGAGTTCGAGACCAGCCTGGCCAACATGACAAAACTCTGTCTCCACTAAAAATACAAAAATTAGCCAGGCATGGTGGTGTGCACCTGTAATCTCAGCTACTCAGGAGGCTGAGGCATAAAAATTGCTTGAACCAGGGAGGGGAAGAGGAGGTTGCAGTGAGCCAAGATCGCACCACTGCACTCCAGCCTGGGTGACAAAGCAAGACTCCATCTCAAAAATACAGAAAGAAAACATTCCTTGATTCCCCAAGGCCAGGCGACAAGGCACCATCCAGAGCCTGCATTTCCTCTTCTCAGC
>CAUYLG010077192.1:0-12351 GCA_963573385.1 Cacajao melanocephalus | reverse complement strand
TCCAGGTCCACTCTTTCTACGACCAATGCAGTTACCCATGCTTTGTTTCCCCACTGACCAATCTACTGCCCTTACCCCCTATAAAACCCCACGCCCAAAACCGCCGGGCGCGACTTCTCTGGTCTCTCTCTCTCTCTCTCTCCCTCCCTCCCTCCCCCGGGGCCACAGAACCTCGCCCGGGAGCTAAATAAACTGGAATTTAATTTGTCTCGTGCTGGCCTCAGTTTCCTCATTTTAAACTCGGCAATATCCTTACAAGAATAACCTTACACGTGGTGGCGAGCGCCTGTAATCCCAGCTTCTTAGGAGGCTGAGGCAGGAGAATCGCTTGAACCCGGGACTCCAAGGTTGCAGTCAGGCGAGGTCGCGCCACTGCACTCCAGCCTGGGCGACAGAGTGAGAGTCCCTCGCAGAAAAAAAAAAAAAAAAAAAAAGAAAATTCCCTTTTGCAGAAGTTATTTCTGAGTCGCAAGGCACAGAATCAGAAGAGCTGAGTTCTTGCCTGGCCCCAGTGTGCCTTTGGGGATTCACTTTCTCCCTTCTGCGCTTCGGTCACCCTATTTTAAAGAGTGGGCACAATCGCTCCGCCTTGGGCCAGGAATGTGCCTCGCCAATTAGACCGTAAGCTCAGCCTGGCTACTATCAGGAGCCTCATCAAGTCTGGCCCGGCTGCTGCAGGGTGTGGCAGTCGCTCCTAGCGGGCAGGAGCTCCGTGGACCCGCTCCAAGGTGTTTAGAAGCGACACCTCCTCCTTCCCACCCTAGGGAGCCCCACTAGCTCCTGGACTCAGGAGCTAGTGGCTCTGACCCTGACCCCCTAAAGGACGCAGGCGAGGCCCAGCCACCGGCTGTGCGGACGTGGGGCTCTCGGGAAGGGAAAGGGCAGTTGGCCAAGCTGGGGTCCGCACCCCGCGGCCAGGACTGGGGATGCTCAGACTCCGGCCTGCGTGAGGAGTGGCCCGCGCGCCTCCTCCGATCCGGCCCGCGCGACTCCGCAAAGAGGACTGACGCTCAGCCTTCCACATCATGCCTCGAAATCAAGCCCGGGTCGCCCCCTCAGCAACCCCCAGTCGTGCCGCGGCTTACCATTCCACTCGTCCCGGGGCCCACTCGGCCATTATCCCCCGCCCGGAACCCGCGGGAGCAGAGGAAGAGGCAGAGGGTTCGCTACCGGAAGTAACTTAGGACCGACTTCGGGTGAGAGTGCCCCGGCCCTGCGACCATAGAGGAGAGGCCGCTCTCCTTTCTCTACCCCCTCAACCCCGCGACCTCCCCGCTGCCTAGAGCGGCCACTCCCAGCCAGATGAAGGAGCGCATGCGTAACACCACCGGTTCCGCCCCTTCCTCTTCACCCACAGACCTAAGGCTGGTGTCGGAAGTTACACCCTGAAGGGTGATGGGTGTGTGTAGCTGTCCGCTACTCCTGGCTGCCGTTTTCGTATCCGGAGGATACAAGCCTTGCCCAGAAATTAAAATAATATTACAATACCGCACGGTACTCTCTACAGTTATTTTTTGCCTTCACATTTTATGCAGAAAATCACAGGACTATAAGTTCAATTTGCAGTGTTAAGAATCGAAATTAAGTGACTTTTATTTCTATTGAAATTTTTTTTCGCAGGGATGGGGTCTCGCTATGTTTCCCAGGCTGGTCTTGATCATCTGGCCTCAAGGGATCCTCCTGCCTCAGCCTTCCAGAGTGCTGACATTACAGGCGTGAGCCACCTCGTACAGCCTGAAATGATTTTATCACCACGTTTCGCCCCTTCCCAGCGTCTAGGTCACAGCGTATAGAACTTATGCTGATTATCTGGTTTTTGTTTTGGTGTTCTTAGTTGTTTTTGAGGTAGAGTCTCGCTGTCGCCGGGCTGGCGTACGGTGGCGTGGTCTCGGCTCACTGCAACCTCGGCCTTCTGGGTTCAAGCGATTCTTCCGCCTCAGCCTCCTGAATAGCTGGGACTACAGGCGTGCACAACCACGCCTGGCTCAGTTTAAAATTTCATTTTATTTTTGTAGAGACAGGGTGTCCCTCTGTTCCTTAGGCTGGTCTGGAACTCCTGGACTCAGGTGATGCTCCTGCCTCAGCACCCCAAAACACTGAGATTACAGGTGTAAGCCACATTGCCAGGCCCCCATTGAACAGTTATTTATACAGATTTGTTAATACAGTACTTCCCAATTCACGTACATTACCACCACTTAGCCTCAATACAATCCCAGGAAATTGAGGTTTAGGAAGATTTAATACATTCCAGAGATAATAAGTGGCCGAGATAGATTTTGAAAATAGGTCTCCTAATCAACTTTCTGTTGCTGTTGTTGTTGTTTTTGGAGAGGGAGTCTCGCTCTGTCGCCCAGCCTGGAGTGCAGTAGCACAATCTTGGCTCACTGAAACCTCCACCTCCCGAGTTCAAGCAATTCACCTGCCTCAGCCTCCAGAGTAGCTAGGACTACAGGCGTGGGTCGCCAAGCCTGGCTAATTTTTTGTATTTTAGTAAAGACAGGGTTTCATTGTGTTGCCCAGGCTGGTCTTGAACTCCTGGTCTCAACCAATCTGCCTGCCTGGGCCTCCCAAAGTGCTAGGATTACAGGCGTGAGCCACTGTGCCGGGGCCATAACCAACTTTATGTTGCTTTTTTGAAAGACCAACCTGAATGTATTCACACAACCCATGCTTATTGAGCCTGTACTACGTGTCAGCCCAGATCTAGGCTTTGGAGAACAGCAACCCCAAACCAGCATACAATTCCATTAGAGCAGGACCTTAAATGGTGCACTCGACATAGTATTCCCAGAAGCTAGTGTAGTAGCTAAAGGTCTCAGCTTTACTTTCCCTGATCACCTAAGTAACAACCCCCATCATTCTTTTTATTTTAATTTTATTTTTTTAAGAGACAGGTCTCACAATGCTTCCCAGGCTGGTTTCGAATTCCTGAGCTCAAGTGATCCTCCCGCCTTGGCCTCCCAATGTGTTAGGCTTACAGGCTTGAGCCACCTCGCCCAGATTCCATTATTCTCTATTACAGCATCCTGCTCTTTTTTTCTTTTCTTTTTTTGAGATCAACTCTCACTCTGTCACCCAGGCTGAAATGCAGTGGCTCGAACTCAGCTCACGGCAACCTCCGTCTCCCAGGTTCAAGTGATTCTCCTGCCTCAGCCTCCCAAGTAGCTGGAACTACAGGCGCCCGCTACCACGCCCAGCTAATTTTTTTGTGTGTTTTTAGTAGAGACGGGGTTTCACTATATTGGCTTGACCTCGTGATCCGCCCGCCTCGGCCTCCCAAAGTGTTGGGATTACAGGCGTGAGCTATGGCGCCCAGCTCACCCTGCTCTTTTTTTCTTCATAGCGATTTTCCTGTGGTCTCAAGTGACAAGTTTGACTCTTGCCTGAATTTCTCCTTATCACAAGTTTAACCTACAGTGGGGCAGGGAGCACGTTTTCCTGTTCATCACTGTATCTACACCCCTATAAGAGTGGATAGCACGTAATAGAAACCCAGTAAGTATTTCCTGGTCGACTGGATGTCGAGACAGGCACATTTTTTCTACTGAAGTGAATGCCCGCACAAATTAGGCCACGCCTTTGGGACTTCGATAGCCACGCCCCTACCTTGTCCCTGGAAGGAGTGAAAGAAGCCCAGCCTTGGCCCCGCCCCCGCCGCCGACGTAGGCGCTGACGCAAGCGCAGCAGGCGAGCGCTGTGCCCGGAAGTTGCGGCCCAGTCTCCGCTGCTGCTGCTTCTACTACAGCCGCGTTTGCCGCGGAATTCGGCGAGTAGAACCGCTGAGACGGGCGCGGGCCCGGGCAGAGCCGGGGTTCCGGCCACTCTGCAGAATGGAGATAATCAGGAGCAGTGCGTGTCCGCCGTGCACCTCCCCGCCTCCCCACACCCGGTTGCCCCTGGCCTGCTAGGCCAAGACCATGGCCGGCATGTTTGGCTGGGCCCGGGGCTGAGGTAGCCCCCTGAGGGCTTTTCCCTCCTTAAGCCCGTGCGCCTCTTGGGGTCTTGTCCCGCTGCGGACGGTGCACCGTGGGGGCCTTCTTGTTCTTACTCCTCTAACCGCGGCACCGCCCGGGGCCTTGTCCTCCGACTAGGGCACCTCCCGGGCCTTAGCCCCCTCTGGCCCATGCACCCCTCGAGGACTTGATCCCTTCGTGCCGGTGCACGCCCCTGGGACTTGTCCCCTTCCGGCTCTCGGCCCCAGGAGCTCCTCGGCCCTCCTTCCCTTTCCCCTTAGCAGGAATTCAGGCCAACGGTTCTGAGCCTCTTCTCGGTTTCTCCGCAGATTTTAAGAGCAATCTTCACAAAGTGTACCAGGCCATAGAGGAGGCGGACTTCTTCGCCATCGATGGGGAGTTTTCAGGTATCCCTCCCTTGCAATGCGTAGCCAAGGCTCCTTCAATTCCCCCAGCCCCCGACTTCTTATGCCTGATGGTGGCTTCTCACTGTTAGCCTTGGGTGGGTTTCACAGGTCTCAGCGTTTCCCTTTAAACTTTTCAAAAGCACAGAAGAAAGGAAGAGATGCCATGGGTTTGTGTTGGACTCAGTATTGCAGATAGAGATGGTTTTGGTGCTGCTTATAACAGTGCGGCGTATACATTTTGGAGAGCTTGAGGGTTAGGGTCAGACTTTTTTTTTAATGATATATATAACATAACATTTACCATTTTAAGTGACTTTGCAGTTAATTGGCATTAAGTACATTCACATTGCTGTGCAAACATCACCATTCATCTCTAGGAATTCTTCATCTTCACAAACTGAAACTCCTTACACATTTTACTCGCCATTCCTTCCCAGCCTTTAGCAACTATTATATGTCTCTGAATATGACTGCCCTTGACATCTCTTATAAGAGGAATCTTACAATATTTGCCCTGTTGTGACTGCCTAGGGTCAGGTTTTTGCAGGTAAATGATATTCCTTTATGCATTAGTGCACATGTCCATGTCCATTGCCTGCCTCAGCTGGTGTGTGTACAGTAAATACTTCACTGACACTCAAAGTTGTAAGTTCCCCACCCCCCTTCTTTTTTCTTTTCTTTTCTTTTCTTTTTTTGAGACGAGGTCTTGCTTCTTAACCCAGGCTGGAGTGCCATGGTGCGATCTTGGCTCACTGCAGCCTCGGGTTCCATGTTCAAGCAATTCTCCTGCCTCAGCCTCCCGAGTAGCTGGGATTACAGGCATGTGTCACTATGCCTGGCTGATTTTTGTATTTTTAGTAGAGATGGGGTTTCACCCTGTTGGCCAGGCTGGTCTTGAACTCCTGACCTCAAGTGATCCACCAGCCTCAGCCTCCCAAAGTGCTGGGATTACAGGCATGAGCCACCACGCCTGGCCTTTTTTCCCTTTTTTAGAGGGAGCAAAGACTAGTTTTTAAATCGTTGATGTCAGTTTGAACGGTTCACTCCCTTTGATATGGATATCCATTTTTTCTATCTGATTTTACATGTTTGAATCATGCAGGAATCCATGCAGGGGTAAATATTATCCTTGGCTTTAAGCAGTTTTTAGTTGGAGTCAGTTCCCTAGGAAGCTAAGTGTTCTCACCAGAAATAATTTTCTCTTGACCTTGAAAATACATTCTTTGTGTAGATATCAACCACTCCAAACTCTTGACCAAGACTGGAACTCTGGCAATAATATACCTAGGGATTTATTGATGTCTGCTTATACAAGAATCCTTTAAAACAGCAAAATTTAACTCAAGCATAGAGGTTGTTTTCTTAAATGATTAGTGTGTTTTAAGTCACGTTTTAGACACTGGAACTGCCTGTTTTCAAGTTGAAACATTCACGTCTCAAAGTTTGTTACTAGAGGGTTTAACCTGGTGCCCAGTGTAGTTAATGCTAATTTTGAAAAAGTGAGTTAAGTTAGGGAGTGCTTCCAAATAACCTTAATTCATGATAGGATATCACATAGGCACTGAATGGTTGACTGGCATTTTTATGTTATGTTAGCATTTATTAGTAAGATAAAAATTTTTATTTCTTAAAATCTAGGAATTAGTGATGGACCTTCAGTCTCTGCATTAACAAATGGTTTTGACACTCCAGAAGAAAGGTATCAGAAGCTTAAAAAGGCAAGTGGATGTGCTAGAAAATGTTTTTCTTTTCCGTCTTGGTCTTCTTTATGTTAAATGATAGAGAAATATTGTTATTAAACTTGTGCATTAAGGTTTTCTAAGTGCAGTGCTTTCTCCTCAAACCTAGCCATGAATTGTATTTTTTTGTTTGTTTTGCCTTGTTTTAGAGACAAGATCTCCTTCTCTCATCCAGGCTGGGTTGTAGTGTCGTGATCATTGCTTTCTGGAGCCTTGAATTCCCGGTTCACATGATTATCCTTCTACAGCCTCCCAAGTAGCTGGGACTACAGGCCCAAGCCACTGTGCCCAACCAATTTTTAAAAAAAAATTTTTACATACTCTTTTGTAGAGATGAGTCTCACTTTGTTGACCAGGCTGGTCTAGAACTTTTGGCTTCAAACGATCCTACTGCCTCAGCCGCCCAAAGTGCTGGGATTACAGGTGTGAGCTACCACACCTGACCTTAAAGTATTACTTTAATGATATTTAAAACAGCAAAAATAATTGTTTGCTGGAAAACATTTTGAGGAAGATTTAGCATTTTCAGTGTTATTTTGATTTATAGGAAATATGATGCAGTTATTTTAATCATTTGGAAATAGACCTAATATGATTCTCTGGATGATGGATAAATAGGTCCTTAAATGTGAAAAGTATTATGAAATGTATACAAATTAATAATGCTTCAGATTCATAGTTGTAATCTGTTCTAATTGGAAGTATTCTGCTAAAGTCTCATTGAGTAATTTGGAAAGCCCACCTGTTTGAGAATGCTATGCTCAAATGGAATATGCAGCACTACTGTGACAGATGTTTTATTTCCCTTTTCCAGCATTCCATGGACTTTTTGCTGTTTCAGTTTGGCCTTTGCACTTTTAAGTATGACTACACAGATTCAAAGTAGGTTATTTTAGCAAACGTTGGGAATTCTGTTTTTGTGGCATAATATAACCTCCTAAGTCTCCTTGTGTTTTATTATCCTAGGTATATAACGAAGTCATTTAACTTCTATGTTTTCCCGAAACCCTTCAATAGATCTTCACCAGATGTCAAATTTGTTTGTCAGGTAAGTAGCATATTGAGTTTTTTCTTTTCTGAATTGCTGATAAGGCAGCATGGAGATGTGGAATCAGAATTAGGTTCTACTACTAACTTTGGGCTTTGCGGCAAATCATTTCACCTCTGACCTTCAGTTTTATGGTAGTAAATTAATGACATTGTTATCTCCTCCTTTGCTTTAGAATGAATTAAGGAATAAGATGCAAAGACAGGTAGATGGATATGAGAACATGAGCTTTAGTGATTTAAAAGTTGAATTTGAGAATATAGCTTCGTAACTCCATTTGGGATTTTTAATATGTTACCCCCAAGTTGAACCTACACATCAAGACTAGCAGGCTTCTTGGCCAGATGTGGTGGCTTACGCCTGTAATCCTAGCAGTTTTGGAGGCCAAGATGGGAGAATCACTTGAGCTTAGGAGTTTGAGACCAGCCTGGGCATAAAATAGTGAGACCTCATCTCTATTTAAAATTAAAATTAAAATAAACAAAAGACTTGGAGGCTTCTCCCTATCCTAACTCATTCTTGCATCCATTCCAAGGGTATAGAGCTTTATTATCTGGAAAAGCAGAGTATGTGTGTATCCTATCTGAAAAGAGAGAGCCCAGAAGCAGTTAAACTGTATGCTCACTTCTTTTTCTCAACCTCACTAATTAGGAAAGAGGGTAGAAAAAAAACTACTGTTTCCTCTTGAGGAGGAGAGAACTTAATTGATGGTCCAATATCAGGGAGGTTCCCCTTCAGAATATTCCCTCCAGACGTATTGTAGCTGACTTGGTAGACACTCAGTAAATACTACTTTTTCCTTTCTGCTCTCTTGATTATCTGTTGTGGTGGATAAGGAGAATGTGAATAAGGCCTGTGGGTGTGTGGCTTTGTGATTAAAAATCTTTTCTCCCTTAAAATCTGGCATCCTATCTTCTCTCCCAATAACAACATGAATTGAATTGAATCTTGCCAACCTTCCCTTCTCTTGCAGATAGGTGGTAATACAGTTATGAAAGCCTCGAGGGTAGGCTTCAGAGTGATTGGGTTATGTCAAATTCTTTCGCAGATAAGGCAGTATATAAACAATTGAAGGCTGGGCGTGGTGGCTCACGCCTGTAATCCCTGCACTTTGGGAGGCTTAGGTGGGCGGATCATGAGGTCAAGAGATTGAGACCATCCTGGCCAACACGGTGAAACCCCATTTCTACTAAAAATACAAAATTTAGTTAGTTATGGTGGCATGTCCTTGTAATCCCAGCTACTCAGGAGGCTGAGGCAGGAGAATCACTTGAACCTGGGAGGTGGAGGTTGCAGTGAGCCAAGATTGTGCCACTGCACTCCAGCCTGGCCACAGAACAAGACTCCCTCCCAAAACAATAAAAAAAATGAAATTAAGAGTTAATCATATCTGTGGACAGAAGAGAAAAGGTGAAGGTAATTTTGATCTTCTAGCCAGTTTCCTAAATTAGCAAGTAAACCAATTGATATTTCCTTTACCTTGCAATCAGTTAATAGCTATTTATCAGTCACTGTTGTGTAGCATAGTTAAAGAGTATTTTTAGGCTCAATTTGTAAATTTGTGTGGATGTAGTTTTCTGGCAGTATCAGGAACAAAGAATTACTTAAAGTGGGTTCCATGGCTTTGGCCAGTGGTTAATCAAACAAAAGCAGAGGGTGGCAATGAGACACCTTGGGGATGGCATTCTGTTCTAAATGACCAAGACAAATCTGGTTGTTCTGGGAAATGTATTGGAAACAGATCAGAGGAACTTTACCCATTGTACAAGCCATGATTGTACACCTGGAATACTTAATACAGTTACAGTTGCCAGCCACTCCTTTAAAAAAAGATGTCACAGACTTGAAGATAGGCCAGAGAGTAATGTCTAAAATAGACAAAGGAATAAAAATGCTGGGATTCTCTAGTCTGGAAAAGCAAAGGCAGAGAAAAGTTTTAGACTCTGTAAATTTGGGAATTGTATGGATAAGGTAAATGTATTTTTGGATTTTCTTTGGTCTCTCATTTAAGGTTGTTGTTTTTGAGACGGAGTTTTGCTCTTCTTGCCTAGTTACCCAGGCTGGAGTGCAATGGTGTGATCTCGGTTCACCACAGCCTCCGCCTCCTGGGTTCAAGCGAGTCTCCTGCCTCAGCCTCCTGAATAGCTGGAATAACAGCTGTGCACCACCACGCCCAGCTAATTTTGTATTTTTAGTAGTTTCTTCATGTAGGTCAGTCTAGTCTTGAACTCCTGACTTCAGGTAATCCGCTTACCTCAGCCTTCCAAAGTGCTGGGATTATAGGCATGAGCCACCACACCCAGCAAGGTTTTTGTTTTATTTAAAATTCTATGGTTGTAGCAGAGTTGCATCTTAAAAGGGTGTTCAGTCTGGAGTCAGTAAGTAGGGTAAAAATTGTGTCAAAATCTCTCTCAGAAAGCTCTTATCACCCTTAAAGTATATAGGATTTGAGGATGGAACAACTTAATATGTTCTTTAAAAAGTAAGACCCTGTGTATGCAGTAAGATGCTCCCATGCTTATCAAGATGTGGAGGAATGGGCTGACAGAACCACACTCACACCCAGCTGAATGTACTTGTAGAATAGAAGGGCAGTCAGAATAACATGACATTTACGTCTTTTTTTGAGATGGAGTCTTGCTCTGTTGCCCAGGCTGGAGTGCAGTGGTGCAGTCTCAGCTTACTGCAACCTCTGCCTCGCAGGTTCAAGCAGTTCTTCTGCCTGAGCCTCCTGAGTAGCTGGGATTATAGGCGCACACCACCAGGCCCGGCTAATTTTTGTATTTTTAGTAGAGACATGGTTTTGCCATGTTGGCCAGTCTGGTCTCAAACTCCTGACCTCAGGTAACCTTCCCACCTTGGCCTCCCGAAGTACTGGGATTACAGGCCTGAGTCACTGGGCCCAGCCTGATATTTATGTCATTTTTGTTTTCTCCTTTTTCTTTTCTTCCTCTTCCTTTTTAAGGCGAAAATCTGTAGTTCAATTCATAGAACATATTACACGTATGGTTGTGAAAAACTGAAACATTACTGCTGTATGTAGAGTAACAGATGTATTTTTTTCTTTTTTTTTTTTTTTTTTTTGAGATGGAGTCTTGTTCTGTTGCCCAGGCTGGAGTGCAATGGCTCGATCTTGGCTCACTGCAACCTCTGCCTCCTGGATTCAAGCAGTTCTCGTCTCAGCCTCCCAAGTAGCTGGGACTACAGGCACCTGCTACCACACCCAGCTAATTTTTGTATTTTTAATAGAGACTGAGTTTCACTGTTTTGGTCAGGCTAGTCTCGAACTCCTGACCTCAGGTGATCCTCCTGCCTCAGCCTCCCAAAGTGCTGGGATTGTAGACGTGAGCCACTGTGTCCGGCCAGATGTGTTTCTTTTCTTACATCCTTTTCCCATACCACTTCCCATTTTATTCCTTTTTTTCCTAGCTTTTATGTACATGTATACATATACCCATATGCCTAGACACGAATACATATTAGCTTTCTTTTTTTTTTTGTTAGCAAGGCTGGAGTGCAGTGGTGCAGTCATGGCTCACTGCAGCCTTGACCTCACCGGCTCAAGTGATCCTCCCACTTTAGTCTCCTGAGTAGGTGGAACTACAGGCACATGGCACCACTCCCAGCTATTTTTTGTATTTTTTGTAGAGACAAGGTTTTACCATATTGCCTAGGCTGGTCTCAAACTCCTGGGCTCAAGATATCTGCCCACTTTGGCTTCCCAAAGTGCTGGGATTACAAGTGTGAACCACTGTGCCAGGTTAATGTTTTAAAAAATATAAGTGGAATTCTAATAATCATATTTTATGAAACTCATATTTGCCACTCTACAGAATGTCTTTGTATTTCATAGTATGGATACATATAATTTGTTTAATCAGTTACTTAATTGAAATTTGGAGGCTTTCCAGTGGTTATCAGCAATCCTATAGTCAACTTCTGTGTGTAGTACATCTTTTTGTTTATGTAAGAATTTTTTTGTAGGATAAAGTTCCTGGAAGGGAAGTTGTTGAGACACAGGATATATACATTTAAAGTTTTGAGGGATGTCTCAAATTGTCCTCCCAAATACCTGTTCTCATGTCTTGCATCTTTTAATTTTATGTTTTTTGAGACAAAGTGTCACTCTGTCACCCAGGTTGGAGTGCAGTGGCATGATTTTGGCTCACTGTAACCTCCACCTCCTGGGTTCAAGTGATTCTTCTGTCATAACCTCCCAAGTAGCTGGGACTATAGGTGTGTGCCACCACACCTGGCTAATTTTTGTATTTTTAGTAGAGACGGGGTTTCACCATGTTGGCCAGGCTGGTCTTCTCGAACTCCTGACCTTAGGTGATCCGCCTACCTCGGCCTCCCAAAGTGCTGGTATTACAGGCATGAACCACTGCTCCCAGCCTCATCTCTTGAATCTTGAAAACATTACATTTATGACAAATCAAAGGTAGTGGCTAGTAAAGCCCCATAGGTTTTATTAGTTCAAAGGTTTTCTCAAAAATTATGGTAAAATATAATTTTACTATTCTTTTTTTTTTTTTTAAAGATGGGGTTTCACCGTGATGGCCAGGCTGGTGTTGAACTCCTGACCTCAGTTGTTCCACCCACCTTGGCTTCCCAAAGTGCTAGGATTACAGGTGTGAGCCACCACGCCCGGCATAATTTTACTATTCTAACATAAATTTACTATTTTATAACATGAACTTTTACTATTATGACCGTATTTTAAGTGTGTAGTTCAGTGGCTTTAAGTACATTCACATTGTTGTACAACCCAAATAGTGTTGTTTTAATTAAAAGATAAACAGCTTCAGAGAAGGCATAGATGAATCTGACTTTGAATTTAGTGGGATAAAGGAAAGTAGGATGTTTTGGGTCTAGTATTAGAAGGACAAAAACGCTTTCCACAATTTATCTTGCAGTGCCTCTGTCACAGATGGAATGTTTAGGTGGGTAGAATTATTTTGCTTTTTTTTCCTCTCTCTCTTGAGACGGAGTCTTGCTCTGTTGCCCAGGCTGGAGTGCAATGGTGTGGTCTCGGCTCACTGCAACCTCTGCTTCCTTGGTGTAAGGTTATTCTTGTAAGGATATTGCCGAGTTTAAAATGAGGAAACTGAGGCCAGCACGAGACAAATTAAATTCCAGTTTATTTAGCTCCCGGGCGAGGTTCTGTGGCCCCGGGGGAGGGAGAGAGAGAGAGAGAGGCC
>CAUYLG010077190.1:0-17597 GCA_963573385.1 Cacajao melanocephalus | reverse complement strand
AAAGAAAGAAAAAGAAATATTTTGTTGTTTGCCTGAATAGTCTTTTCTCTGCTCTGGAGATTTGGAGGAGAAGCCAGCGAGAAGCTTACTCTGCTGTTGGTATTGATGGAGAATAATTTCTGGTAGCCACCCTTGGCCTCAGTGGGCCTAGGTCCCACTGTCACCAATGTCTTCCATGTATCCAGCCCTCCCTGTCTTAGGACACATAAGAGCAGCACTTCTCCCTAAAGATCCTTCCCCGTTTTCAGTTTACTCTTTCTCAAATCTTGTGGGGTGTAGGCAAGGGTGTGTTCTAAATAACCTATTGTTAAAATTTTAAGAATTTTGTGGGGCACTTGTCAAACACAGCCATAATTAAGAATTAAATTGGCCAGGCGTGGTGGCTCACGCCTGTAATCTCAGCACTTTGGGAGGCCCAGCGGGTGGATCGTGAGGTCAGGAGTTTGAGACCAGCCTGACCAAAATGCTGAAACCCTGTCTCTACTAAAAATACAAAAATTAGCTGTGTGTGGTGGCACACGCCTCTAATTCTAGCTACTTGGAAACTGAGGCAGGAAAATCACTTGAACCAGGAGGTGGAGGTTACAATGAGCCAAGACTGAACCACTGCACTCCAGCCTGGGCGATGAAATGAGACTCCAAAGAAAGAAAGAAAGAAAGAAAGAAAAGGAAGGAAGGAAGGAAGGAAGAAAGGAAGGAAGGAAGGACAATTAAATTATATACACCTTCCCAGTTTGGGCAACATGGCAAAACTCCGTCTCTACAAAAAAATTAGCTGGGTGTGGTGGCGCATGCCTGTGGTCCCAGCTACCTAGGATGCTGAGGTAGGAGGATCACTTGAACCTGGGAGGTTGAGGCTGCAGTGAGCCAAGATCACACTACTGCACTCCAGCCTGGGCAAGAGTGAGACCCCTGTCTCCAAAAATAAACAAATAATAAATAAATAAATAATATCCATCTTACAATCAAATAAATTATATTCAAAACAAAGATATATACTCAAAGTTCTTCACTCCCCAATTATTTTACAATGTGTTACTATTATTCAAGATCTTGAGGTTATTTGTATTTATTCTGTCTGTATGATAGAAACACTATGTAATTATGTGCTACTACAAAGCTCTTCCTAACCCTCTGTTCCCATGTCCTGTGATGTCACCTCGGTAGCTGAAATAAGCTACTGTATTCCCATGGACATTTCCGCCAGGGAAATCTGCAAATGCCGCAGGAATCTGATTGGTTGTTTTACTGATTGTTTACACTTAGGAAACATACAGAGAAAATGTTAATAATGCAGATTAAACTTAAAAGTGTTTCATGCTAAAACAGGTCCTTTGTGACTAGCACAAAAAATTGAGAAAATATTCTTTGAGTATTTGAAGCTATTAATCTGATTCTGCAAAATCACTCACGTCGTTGACAAATGAGTCCAGTTCTGACAGAAGTATTCTTTCACTTTCATCTTACTCTTTAACATAAGTGAAAATATCCATCAACAGTTATGTTAGGACTAAATCTTCCCTTAGTTGCAACCGTATATTTGCTACAGATAAAAGAATTCATAAAAAATCTGTGAAAACATTCCTTGAGAATCAATTGTGTGCATTGAATTTAAAATAGAGTATTGTATGTTTTATTCTCATTTTAAAATTGTGTGCTATATGTCTTTATGTCAGTAAAATTTATAACTAGATATACAAAAATTTACCTAGATATACAAAAGTTTTTTTTCTTGGAGCCCAGGTTGTTGATCATTTACTGGCACACTGCGGCATTCCAGTTCTTCTTCAAATCATAGCTGCAATCATAGCTTAATAACTAAATGTGTATTTAAAAAATCTAATATATGTCTTCCTTGCTTAGAATATAAGCTCCGTAAGGGCAGAAAACATTTCTGTTTTCTCCATAGCCGTTTTCTCAGAGCCTGACTCAGTATTTGACACAGGGCAGGTGCTCAATAAACATTTTTTGGATGAATGGGTGGATGAATGAGTGAATCCAAATCCTAACTTTTATTTTCCTGCTGCCAGTGATTCATTTAATTAAAAAAAATAAATATATATATTTAAATTAAAAAATAATAAAAATGTGGCTTCGCCATATTGCTCAGGCTGGTCTTGAACTCCTGAACTCAGGCAATCTGCCCACCTTGGCCTCCCAAAGTGCTGGGATTACAGCTATGAGTCACCATGCCTGGCCACTTAATGTTTTCTTACATTTAATATAACTTTAATTATGTAATAACATTTCTTTTTTGTGACATCTTAGAATGAATCTGTAATTATGCTGTACTATTTTTTCCCTGACAACAAAGCCTCTGATTAAATGGTATAAAAACAATGCATTCACTTCATAAATATTCTTTTATTTTATTTTCATTTTTTTCTGAGACAGAGTCTCACTCTGTCACCCAGGCTAAAGTGTAGTAGCACAGTCTTGGCTTACTGCAACCTGCACCTTCTGGGTTCAAGCAATTCTCCTGTCTCAGCCTCCTGAGTATCTGGAACTACAGGCACCCACCACCATGCTTGGCTAATTTTTGTATTTTTTAGTAGATATGGGGTTTCTCCATGTTGGCTAGGCTGGTCTGGAACTCCTGCACTTAAGTGATCCTCCCACCTTTGCCTTCCAAAGTGCTGGGATTTCAGGTGTGAGTCACCTCACTTGGCCACTTCATTAATATTTTTATATTGCTTTATCTAAATGCCTCTCATTAAACATTATTGTGCAATCTTTTTCAGACTTTTTGTCTATGACGCAGTAAGAAATGCATTTTACATGACAGGTCTCTGAGGCATATATATATGTGTATGTATGTATAATGTAATAAAATGCTTGTATGTGTATTTGTTTTTAACAAAAGTTTCCTAAAAACAAAACACTTACTGGAATGCACTCTTGTATTTTTTACCCTAGGTTAATGTGTCCTAAGTTATCTTTTAAAAACTCCTGATGTGAACTTAAACAAATCAGCAAGGAAAAAACCAAACAACTCCATTAAAAAGTGGCAAAGGGCATGAACACACATTCCTCAAAAGAAGGCATACAAACAGCCAACAAACACATGAAAAAATCCTCAATATCACTAATCATCAAAGGGATGCAAATTAAAGCCAAAATGAGATACCATCTCATACCAGTCAGAATGGCTATTTTTTTTTTTTTTTAATACAGAGTCTCACTCTGTTGCCCAGGCTGGAGTGCAGTGGCACAATCTTGGCTTACTGCAACCTCCAGCTCCTGGGTTCAGGTGATTCTCCTGTCTCAGCCTCTGGAGTAACTGGGATTACAGCTGTGTGCTACCACATCTGGCTAATTTTTGTATTTTTAGTAGAGATGGGGTTTCACCATGTTGGCCAGGCTGGTCTTGAACTCCTGACCTCATGATCCGCCTGCTTTGGTCTCCCATTGTGCTGGGATTATAGGCATGAGCCATTGCATCTGACCTGAATGGTTATAATTAAAAAGTAAAAAATAACAGATGTTAGTGAGGATTCAGAGAAAAGGGAATGGTTATACACTGTTGGTGGGAATGTAAGTTAGTTCAACCACTGTGGAAAACAGTATGGATATTTCTCAAAGAACTAAAAATAGAACTACCATTTAACCCAGCAATCACACTACTGGGTATCTACCCAAAGGAAGAGAAATTATTTTATCAAAAAAATACCTGCACTTGTATGTTTATCACAGCACTATTCACATGAGCAAAGTCATGAAATCAACCTAAGTGTCCATCAACAGTTGTTTGGATGAAGAAAATGTGGTACACATATACCATGGAATACTATGCAGCCATGAAAAAGAATGAAATGTCTCTTGCAGCAACATGGGTGGAGCTGGAGGTTATTATTCTAAGTAAAATAACTCAGAAGCAGAGAATTAAGTACTACTCATTCTCCCTTATAAGTGGGAGCTAAACAATGGGTACACATGGGCACAAAGATGGAAATAAGAGACACTGGGGACTCCAAAATGGGGGAGAAAGGGAGGAGAAATAAGGTTGAAAAATGACCTTTTGGGTACTATGTTTGCTATGCAACTGATGGGTTCACTAGAAGCCCAAACCTCAGCATTATACAATATAACCAAGTAACAGACCTGCACATGTACCCCTGAACCTAAATTAATAATAAAAAACACGCCGGGTGTGGGGGCTCATGCCTGTAATCCCAGCACTTTGGAAGGGTGAGGTGGGTAGATCACCTGGTCAGGAGTTCGAGATCAGCCTGGCCAACATGGAGAAACTCCGTCTCTACTAAAAATACAAAAATTAGCTGGGAGAGATTGAGGGCAGGAGAATTCTTAAACCTGAGAGGCAGAGGTTGCAGTGAGCCAAGATCATGCCATTGCACTCCTGGCTGGGAGACAGAGTGAGACTCCATCTTAAAAAAAAAAAAAAACTCACAAAAACCTTATTGAATAGCAAACAAATAAATAAAACAAAAATTCCTAATCTGGTTTAGAAAAATACTGATCTTTTGACTACAGCTGTCATGTGGAAGACAGGATATTCTGTTTCACTACTGACTACTTTTAGGTAACTCACTGTTTCTGTCTTCATTTCTCCACTGGCAAAACAGAGAGATGTCATAAGAATGAATGTGATTCCTTTGAGAGTATGGTCAAGGAAGAATAGGCCATGTTGTAATAACCTCTAAATTTTAGTGGTTTAGCACAACAAAGTTTATCTCTTGCTCACAGGAAGTTTGATGAATGTCAGCAATTTTCCAGGGTACCTGTCCTTGTTGTGACCTAGTAATCTAGGCTGCCTCCATCTTTTGAAACTTCATCTCAATACGTGGTTCCATGACTGTAGTGGCTGGAGAGGGAAGAGCTGGAGGGTAGCTCTGTCTCTTAAATCCTTCCTCATTTGTCCAGGTGCAGTGGCTCATACCTGTAATCCCAGCCCTTTGAGAGGCCAAGGCAGGCAGATCACTTGGGGTCAGGAGTTCGAGACCAGCCTGGCCAACATGGTGAAACTCCATCTCTACCAAAAATACAAAAATTATCCGGGCATAGTGGTGTGCACCTGTAGTTCCAGCTACTTGGGAGGCTGAGGCAAGAGAATCAGTTGAACCCAGAAGGTGGAGGTTGCAGTGAGCCAAGATTGCACCACTACCCTCCAGCCTGGGTGACAGAGTAAGACTCTGTCTCAGAATAAATAAATAAAGCTTCCTCCTTGAAATGATACACTTCTCCAACCAGCCCATTGGTCAAAACTAATCACATGAATGACTATTTGCAAGAAACTTTGGGAAATTTGAGGGATCCCGTGGATATTCTAACAACATTAAGTATCTCATTGAGGTTTCTGGTACAATAAACATTCAAACTTAGACTCTACCTATATTCTCATAGCACATTATATTCCCCTTCCTAGGAGTCACCATAGTTGAGATTACATTAATTCCTCATATCTTCTTAGTTTCTATTGTAATGATCTGTTTAGTTGTTTGCCCTCCCACCCAAAGCTTCATATAGGAGGGGACCTTATCTGTTTTATTCACGGTTGTATTCCCAGTGCCAAGCACAGTGCCTGGCATATAATACAGTAGTTTGTCAAACTTACTGCTGTATTTGTCAAATGAATGAATATGTATATAATCTATATTGCTTTGACCTACGGAAGGGAAGAGAGTTATGTAAGTGGATGATAAGCAAGTGCTTTCCTAAACTGAAAATGAGGATGACAGCACCCATATTATCAGTAATCTGAGAGTGTGATGGTGGATTTGATTCGCAGTTATGTCTTTTCAACAATTGAGCATGTATTATTTCTCCGATTGCATACAAAACATTGACCTATTCTCTTCAGTGGAAAAAAATGGATAAAATAGGAAAACTAGAACCATTTTAGATTTTTCTAATTATAGTGATTGATTCTGCATTTTCTCTACTCTTGTTTTTGTTTTTTGTTTTTAACAGACATCGTCTTGTTCCGTCACTCAGGCTGGAGTGCAGTAGTGTGATCAAAACTCACTGTGATCTCAAACTCCTGGGCTTAAGTGATCCTCCTGCCTCAGCCTTCTGAATAGCTAGGACTGCAGGTGTACACCACCACAGCTGGGTAATTTTAAAATTTTCCATAAAGATGGAGTCTGGCTATGTTACCTAGGCTGGTCTTGAATTCCTTGCCTCAAGCAATCCTTCCGACTCAGCCTCCCAAAGTGCTAGGATTACATGCATAAACCACCACGCCTGCCTCTACTCTTTCTTTTAATTTCTTATCTCTTATTACCATGTGAAAGCCTTTAGAATCAGTAAATTTGTGGTAAAACATCTCTGGTTGTATATTGTTCAAATTCATCTTGTTTCCCCTATGAACCTAGTAACAATTTTTTAAAAATCACGTCTTTATGATCCAGTTTTACCTCTGGTGTTTGAAGAATCCTTGGGAATATTTATCTCTGTTTCTTAGAAAAGAATATGGAATTATTTTGGTCTCTTATGACATAAAAAGTGACCTCCTCCCAACGACAGAATGCATTGGGTAGAAAACAGTTTTCAACCTCAAAGCTATATATTAAAGTCAGAGACTTAATGTCTGGGCCGTTAGATATAAGCAGAATAATGAAGTTAGCTATCCTGAGTTATATTCAGGAGAAAAGATAATATTGGTCTTAATTAGACCAGGGATGAATTCCAGAACAATTTTTTAAAAACTTGGAAGAAGTTATTCTAAGCTTGATTCATTACATTTCTGAAAAGTCTCCTTTATTTATATTTTTCTTTTCTTTTTTTTTTTTTTTTTTTTTTGAGATAGAGTCTCACTCTGTCACCCTGGCTAGAGTGCAGTGGCGTGCGTGGCTCACTGCAGGCTTGACTTCCGAGGCTCATGTCATCCTCCTACCTCAGCTTCCTGAGTAGCTGGGACTTACTTCAGGTGTGTGCCACCATGCCTAGCTCCTAGCTAGTTTTTGTATTTTTGTAGAGAGGA
Source organism: Cacajao melanocephalus (assembly GCA_963573385.1). NCBI lineage: Eukaryota > Metazoa > Chordata > Mammalia > Primates > Pitheciidae > Cacajao > Cacajao melanocephalus. The sequence continues at coordinate 10,657 of CAUYLG010077190.1, read as the reverse complement.
GATCTCCTTGTATGCCTGGGCTGATCTAGAACTCTTGGGCTCAAGTAATCCTTCTGCCTCAGCCTCCGTAAGTGCTGGGATTATATGCATGAGCCACCTTGCCGGGCCCCCCCTTTTAAAAAAATTTATTAAAAGAAATAATTGAGGTAAGGTCTTGCTATGTTGCCCAGTCTGGTCTCCTACTTGTGGGCTCAAGTGATCCTCCCACCTTGGCCTTCCAAAGCACTGAGATTACAGGTGTGAGCCACCATGCCTGGCCAAAAGTCCCGTTTAATATCTTGATCAGACAAGTTAATTCCTTTGGAGTCGTGGATGGTTTGGAATTGATGTCACTCCTCCAACCTTATCTAGTAGCTCCACAGGTACTGCAGAAATGAACAAACAGTTCATTGCTTGTGTCAGCCTGAGCAGTGTGTGGCGGACACTTCCTTTCTCCCAGATGGTCTTACAAGCGGGCCAGCTGGGCCACTGCCAGAAGCTTCTGATTGCTATTGGAAATGGACCAAACTTCATACATCAGGGGATATAAGAGGCAGATCATTCTCCATTGTTCAAATTTTTCCATTCAAATTCATATTCCCTTGAGAACCGTATGTCTTTTTCCCTGTCTACAAGTATTATGCCTGCCTTTTCATTCCTTGAAAGGCTCAGTAATATTTTCTTTGGTAATATGTTGATCTAAATAGGCTTTTTCTATGAATAGAAGTAGTGATACATTTTCCTTGGCATGGCTTGGATGCACTATTGTTTTCCCAATTATTTTTGTTATGTATTTGGAGAGTTAAAGGTTTTTTCTTTTGTGACGGAGTTTTGCTTTTGTTGCCCAGGCTGGAGTGCAGTGGCACAGCTCGGCTCACTGCAACCTCTGCCTCCTGGGTTCAAGCTATTCTCCTGTGTCAGGCTCCTGAGTAGCTGGGATTACAGGTGCATGCTACCATGCCCAGCTAATTTTTTGTATTTTTAGTAGAAACGGGGTTTTGCCATGTTGGCCAGGCTGGTCCCAAACTCCTGACCTCAGGTGATCTGCCCACGTCGGCTTCCCAAAATGCTGGGATTACAGGATGAGCCACCGCACCTGGGCAAAGTTTTTAAATGACTGAAACCCAGATGCCAGCTGTCCCCAAGGACAGCTTCTGTTCTCATTTCATGCAAACCCAGACACATGCCTTGGCACCAGTATGCAGTCTCCAGAAAACTCACTTATGAGACAATGGTTAGTTAGTACTGGTGGATTTGAGTCTTTGTTGTGACTACATGATCTTTGATACATTAATTAACCTCGCCAATCTCAGTGTCTTTACCTCTAAAATGGAGATTATGGTAATAGTACCTACCTCACAGTAGGTACTACTGTGTTGTTAAGATAAAAAAAGATGATTTATGTTAATTGTTCAATAAATTGTAGCTGTTTTTTAATAGGCAATATAGATTGTTAAAAAACTTTCAATTAAGGGAAGTTTCTAATGTATATAAAAGTAGAGAAAAGTACAATAAAACTCCCATGTACTGGTCTTCCAGCTTCAATGATTATTAGTTCATGGACCATCTTATTTCACCTTATCTCTCACTCTTTACCCCAATATTCATTTGAAGCAAATCTCAGATTTCATATAATTTTACTAATAAATATTTTGGTATTTTATTGCTCTGTCGCTCAGGCTGGAGTGCAGAGGCGCCATCTCGTCTCACTGCAACCTCCACCTCCTTGCTTCAAGCCATTCTCCTGCCTCAGCCTCACAAGTAGCTGGCATTACAGGCACCTGCCACCATGCCCAGCTAAATTTTGTATTTTTAGTAGAGACAGGGTTTCACCATGTTGGTCAGGCTGGTCTTGAACTCCTGACCTTAAGCAATCACCCACCTTGGCCTCCCAAAGTTCTGGGATTACAGGCATGAACCACCGCGCTCAGCCCTAGTATATGTTTTTGAAACATAAAAAAGCCTCATGTTATAAAATAACTATAATACCATTATCAAATATTAACATTAATAAAAATTCCCAAAGGCCAGGCACTGGTGGCTCACACCTGTAATCCCAGCACTTTGGGAGGCTGATGTAGACAGGTTGCTTGAGTGGAGGAGTTAGAGATAAGCCTGGGCAACAAGATAAAGCCCTGTCTCTAAGAAAAATACAAAAAAAAAAAAATTAGCTGGGTGGGGTGATGCATGCCTGTGTTCCCAGCTACTCGGGAGGCTGAGTTGGGAGGATTGCTTGAGTCTGGGAGGTGGAGGTCACCATTGTGTGACAGAGATAGATCCTATCTCAAGGAAAAAAAAATTTCTTAAAGACACTGTTTAAATTTCTGATTATCTCAAAGATCATAATTAAAAAAAATGATTTACTTATTTGACTCAGGATGCAATTAATGTCCACACATTTTGATTGTTGCTGTGTCTCCCAAGTCTGGCTTAATCCATGATGTTTCTCACCATTTCTTTGTTTTTTCCCCTTGCAATTAAATTGTCAAAGATAGTAGGTCATGTGGATTTTGCTAATTGCACCCTTATAGTGTGTGGCATGCTCCCTTGTCTCCTAAGGTTCTTGTGACCTAGAAGTTAGATCTTGAAGCTTTGTCAGCTTCAAGTTTGAGTTTTCAGTAAGACCACTTCAAAGGTTATATAGTCCTTCCATCCATAGGTCTGATTTTCTCTCTGTGATACTAGCAACCGTTGATGGTTAATGCCTAGGTCCATTAATTCGTTAGGGGTTGCAGAATGGTGACATTCTAATTCTGTCACTCATTCTTCATTTCCTAGCTGAATACAATTTGGTTATACAATGGTACAGTTTGTATAGGAAAGGCAGGATAAATGCTTGATTCTTTCTCATCTATCAGTTTTCAAAATAATAAGCTGGCTCATTAGTATCCTGCAACAGTGACCAATTAGGCTTTATTTTGCTTTAACTGCCTTTGCAAGCTCATAAAGTAAACATATTGAATGGATTTCAAGCCCTTGCTATTATTATTCATAGTTATGCTCAAATTGTTTCATCTCTTGCCAAGAGTCTCTTTAGGTTGGCACCTGAGTCCTTTTGACATGATTCTGTGGTCTATGGTAGCTGATTTGTTGTCTGATATAACAAGATGTTCCAAGGTCATGTATTTTTCTGGCCCTTAGAATTAGTTTATTCTAAAGAAACTTGTTTTAGTGGAAATAGTATTTCAAGGTCACAATTGGGCACTTTGTGCTCCTTGCTATCTTTTTGGTTATTTCTAGGACTTCTCATCAAATGGATCTAAGAAATATTTTTGGTTTTGTTTTAAAGATAAAATACAGCATTTGCTCATATTGGTACTTCATATTGAAATTCATGACTACAGGATTTTTAGTTAACCTCTTCTATCTAAGTTATTTATTTCCTTCCTTCCATGCCAAGAACCTCAAGTCTCAGTAACTCTGGGTATGAGAGAATGAACATGAGATAATTACTCATTTGCTTTGTCCCAAGTTATACACATGTCAATCTCTGATACCAACATCACAAACTCTAAAAATTGTATGGATTTTTAAATTAATTTTTTTTACAGTTCTTTTTATCCTTACAGCATATCCCATTGGGAATGCCTATGAAATTACTGTGTTTTTAAGTCACTTAAAGTGGTTCCTCTTTGGTGTTACACCACCAACTGAATATGCACGTTCATTTGTTTCCTTTTATTTTTTATTTTCAAGATTGCTTTTTCATAATTTAATTATAAATTATTTAAATAATTACATGATTCCAAACATATTTACCCAACGAGGCACACTTTAAGAAGTCCAGCCAGGCATGGTGGCACACACCTGTCATCCTAACACTCTGGGAGGCCAAGGTGAGTGGATTGCCTGAGCCCAGGAGTTCAAGACCAGCCTGGGCAACATAGCAAAACCCCTTCCCTACAAAAAAAATACAAAAATTAGCCAGGTGTTGTGGCGAGCACCTGTGGTCCCAGCTACTCAAGAGGCTGAGGTGGGAGGATCACTTGAGCCCAGGGAGGTCCAGGCTGCAGTGAGCTGAGATCACGCCACTGCACCCCAGCCTGGGCTATAGAGCAATGCTGTCTCAAAAAAAAGAAAAAAGAAAAAAGTCTAGCTTCTTTTTCTTTCTTTCTCTCCTCTCTCTCTTTCTCTCTCTCTCTTCCTTCCTTCCTTCCTTCCTTCCTCCCTTCCTTCTCTCTTTCTCCCTTTCTCTCTTTCTCTTGCTCTCTTTCTCCCTTTCTTTCTTTTGAGTCTCACTCTGTCACCCAGGCTGGAGTGCAGTGGTGCAATCTTGGCTCATTGCAACCTCTGCCTCCTGGTTTCAAGTGATTCTCCTGCCTCAGCCTCCCGAGTGGCCCCCTCCTCTCCCTTTGACAGAGGAGGTCTTCACTGTTTGGATGCCCCATGCTTTACTCACCTGGTCCCTTATTCATGGACATTTAGCTTATTCTCAGTTGTTTGTTGTTGTTGCAGATAGTGCTACAATGAGTAGCTTTGTATTTTAGTTTTGCCAGTGTATGTTTTTGATCAATTTCTAGAAGTAGGGCTGTTAGACATGGAAAATTTGAAAGCAGAAGGACAAAAGGTTTAATTTCATTATTGCCGTAATAACCGAGTGAGTTAGAAGGACTGCGCCATGCACTGAGTTTTAAATTAAGAGTCCTTTTATTAATTAGCCATTAGGTTATTACAAAGCTTTGTTTTCCATTAAAGAGAAAACAACCTCTATCCTTGTGAGAACTCTGTGATTTAAATATAAAACAATATAAAGCTAATTTAACAATTTTTATTTATTTATATTTTTTGAGACAGGGTCTTGCTTTGTCACCAAGGCGCACTGAAGCCTCAAACTCCTGGGCTCAAATGATCCTCCCGCCTTAACCTCCCCAGTGGCTGAGACCACAGGCATACACCAACTCATCAGGCTAGTTTTTAAAAGTTTTTGTAAAGATGAGGTCTCGCTATATTGCCCAGGCTGGTCTCGAACTCCTGGGCTCAAGTGACCCTTTCACCCTGGCCTGTCGAAGTGCTGGGATTATGGGTGTGAGCCATATACGAGCTAAAAATTATTTTTAAACCAATCTAAATGTCAAGACTGATTGGAGTAAAATCAAGTTGTTTTCATTTACTGTATTTTATCCTTACAAAATCATACCATTATCTTACCTGCAATATATATTTATATTAATTAAATGTAGTAGCTACTTTTTGCTTCAACTAAAAAATAAAATAGGCTGGGTGCGGTGGCTCACACCTGTAATCCCAGCACTTTGGGAGGCCAAGGTGGGCAGATCATGAGGTCAGGAGTTTGAGACCAGCCTGGCCAACATGGTGAAACTCCGTCTCTACCAAAAACACAAAGAAATTAGCTGGATGTAGTAGCATGCACCTGTAATCCCACCTACTTGGGAGGCTGAGGCAAGAGAATCGCTGAACCCGGGAGGCAGAGGTTGCAGTGAGCGGAGATCAGGCTACTGCACTCCAGCCTGGGCAACAGAGCAAGACTCTGTCTCTGAAAAAAATAAAATAAAATAAAATTGTGGTAGCAGTTGCTTCTAATTGTTTTAATCGTTAAATGCAAAAAATTGTGTTATGCCAGAGTGAGTATCTGCGAATTTCAGTGTCAGCAGAGCTCCAGCCCTTTTAAATCAGTAGATAGGGTCAACTTCAGTTTTGATTTCTTTCTATTACTGAGAATTAATTTGCTGGCTTCTACTTCCAAAAGTTCAAAAGTAGAGGCTACTATTTCAAGGCCACTCATTGGGTGAAATAGTTAACTGAGACTCAATAAACAGCATCAAGTTTCTGTTAGCAATTGAGTGGGGCACAATTGAAGCAGACACCGTGGATTGCAGTGGTGGAAGCAGTTGAATTAGCTGTTAGTTTTCTAAACAAAACGTTCTGGTGTAGGTCGAGATTTTGAAACTTTCATCTTTGTCTCTGAAGGAACTAGGAAGGTTGTAAAGGGAAGCGGCTGGTTGTAAAGGGTGTTTCATCGCTGGGACATGTAAGGTTATTTTTTAAGGTTATTGCCGAGTTTAAAATGAGGAAACTGAGGCCAGCACGAGACAAATTAAATTCCAGCTTATTTAGCTCCCGGGTGAGGTTCTGTGGTCCCAGGGGAGGGAGAGAGAGGGGCCAGAGAAGTCGTGCCGACTGCCTGAGATGCGGGTTCATATAGGTTGGGAGGACAAAGGATGGGACGGGGCAGGTTGTAATTGGCAGGTGGGTGGTTGGGCGGGTTTGCAGGGGTACAGGGCAGTTTGGAATTGGTGGGTAGGTGGTCAGGTGGGCTTTTCAGTGCAGGCTGAGGTCACATTCTCTGGATCCCTTCAGGGGAACATGTGCTTGGGGGCAAGGGCCCTGAGCAGAACCGGGCGGATCCCTCAGGGGAACATGTGCTTCGGGGGCATGTGCCGGGTGCAGAGCCAGGGGTCGAGTGCAGAGGTGGGTGTGGAGTGCAGGACGGGGAGGGGTGGGCATGCCTGTCTCCCTGGTGAGGCAACCGGCCTTACATTCCGACCCTTTTGATGTTATAGGACGCCGCCTCTCTCTGGCTACTTCCTGCTGAGTGGGGGCGAAGTGAGGGGAAAGGGTCAATTGGCTGGAACCTCGGTTGGGAGTTGGGCATAGGGGTGCAGCAACATCTGGTTGACAGCTACCCTGGGACTTTCTCTCATGTGGGCCTGTAAAAACTGAGACAGCGACGTGATTTGTTGTTGGAGGGTTGCTAGAGAGGCAGCTGACGCCTTAATGGCTGCATGTAGCTTGTTTTTAGCTGAGCTGCTGACTAACGCTATAGCCCATTGCTCCACTTCTTATTCCCGTGGCCGCTAGGGAAGACGTCAAGGAGAGACTGACTACTATTGGGAGGAAAACAGCTTGTTTGTTTTGGTGAGTAGGGGAAGGTGCGATGAGGGATAGGAGCTTAGCCTGTCCGTATACTTTTAACTGTGGGACTAGAGTAACGGGCACACAGGGGAAGGGGAGGGAGGCATTTATAACTTTGGTAGGGGGCACTAGGAGGATTGTTAGGAGGAGGATTTGAAGGGTTAGGAGGCAGCAGGCTGGGGCTATGGGTGAGGCAGAGGCGAGTTGGGCACAGGAGTTTGGACTTCCACTGGTTATCTTGGGGAGCTAACTTGAGGCGGGACACATGGTACCATGAAGTGTGGCCTAAGAGTTTGGCCACGGTGGGAGTGGTTAGGTTGACGATATGAGGTCCTGACCACCTGGGCTGCAGAGAGCCTGTCTTGAGTTCCCGGAGAAGGACACTGTTACCCAGTTGTAGAGGCGTTGCCGGGTGGAGGTTTTCTGGTTAAGGTAGCCGGGTTGAGCGGGGAGGTGGGGTGAAGGCTGACTGAGGAGTTGTTAATGAAAAGCAGGTGGAACTCCTGTAGAAGGGAGGGCCCCAGGTGGGCGAGGGATTTGTGGGAGAGGAGGTCAGTAAGTTGATGAGGAGAGAATACTGAGATGGGCTGGCCTAGGGTAAGTTTTAGAGACTCTTCGGCAAGTTTGGCTGCTGCTTCTAAGTCTTGCAGACAGGGCTGCTATCCCCTAACTGTGGGGTTAAGCTGTTTTGATAGGTAGGCTACGGGGCTGAACACAGGACCTAGGGGTTGAGCGAGGACCCCGACGGCAACTCCCTGCTTTTTGTTTGTGAACAGATGAAAGGGACAGCTAAAGTCTGGTAGATGAAACGGTGGCGCAGCGGACAGAGCAGCTTGGAGAGCCTTAAAAACTTGCTTTACCACCCTGGGTTGAGACAGAGGTCCCGTGGGGGTTTCTTTGGCTGCCACATGCAAGGATTTAGCCAGGGAGGTAAAGTTAGGTACCCAGCGATGGAAGAATTTTACAAACCCTAGAAAGGAGGGGATTTGGTAGGCAGTTTTTGGAGGCTGTAGTGAGAGAAATGCCTTTTGGGTGGTCTGTTGTCAGGCTTTAGTCCTGGGGGTGAGGCAGACGCCCAAATATGTGACTGAGGTGACTGACAACTGAGCCTTAGAGAGAGATACCCAGTATCCCCGAGACCCAGGGAAGTTAAGAAGGACGGCTGTGTGTTGCTGAGATAGGGCAAGGGAGGGGCTGCAGAGTAACAGGTTGTTTACGTACTGGAGAAGGAGGCTGGGTTGCAGGGGGCAAGAATTGAGGTCAGCCGCTGGGGCTTGCCCAAAAATGTGGGGGCTGTCCCTAAACCCCTGGGGCAGGACCGTCCACGTAAGTTGTTGGGACAGGTTAGTGTTAGGGTCGGTTCTGGTGAAGGCGAAGAGAAAATATGAATTAGGGTGGAGGGGGATGGTGAAAAAAAAAAGCGTTCTTAAGGTTAAGAACTATAAAATGTGAGGTGGTGGAAGGAATATTTGACAGTAAGGTATATGGGTTAGGAACTACTGGGTGGGGGGGGTACTACCACTTTGTTAATGAGGTGCAGGTCCTGAACTAGGCGGTAGTTTCCGTTTGATTTACAGACTGGCAGAATGGGAGTGTTACATGGGGAGCTGAAGGGGATGAGCAGCTCCCGAGCTAACAAGCAGGTAATGATAGGTTTTAGGCCTTGATGGTGGGTTTTGGAAATAGGGAACTGGGGGCACGAAGGAAAATGGGTGGGGTCCTTGAGGAGAACTTTAACTGCTTCGTGGTGCTTAGCTATCACGGGCTTGGAGGTATCCCACACTATACAGGGTTGACGATGTTAGGCTAGATGGAGGGTGGAGGTGGGGGATTAAGAGGGGAGACAGCGTCGGTCAGGAGTGGCAGTAGGAATTGAGCGGATGATGGGCACGCGTGTGGGGGGCCAGTGAGTTGGGAGAGTGGCTTCCACTGTTTGGAGAATGTCTTGTCCCAGAAGGGGAACTGGATAAGACGGTATGATTAAAAAGGAGTGGGAAAAGGGGTGTTGTTCAAGGACACAGGCTGGGGGTGGGTTTGGCTAGGACAGGAAGGCTTACCATTAATTCCCATAACTGAGACCTGGGAAGGAATACTAGGTCTTGCGTAGGAAGGCAATGCAGAATAGGTAGCCCCCACCATGTCCACTAGGTGTTCATGCTGAACGATGGTCTTCTTTCATTATTCAGGATGGATGACTTATGAGTCAAAGACAGTCTTAGTTCTATTTTCAGTGTCCCCAGGCTGCTGATTGCTGTCACCTGCACCTCTCCATTACCTGTATGAGATCCCTCTAGGTGGTAGCACCCTCCTTATTTTGTGTGCCCACACATGACCCCAATCCTCCCATAGTATGTTGGGGCCTAAAAAGGAACAGAGTTGAAACTAAAGCATGTTGTTTTGTGGAATTTGCCAACCTGCCTAATGTTACAGCTAGTTTCTTTCTTTTAAAAATGTATTCCATAGATTCAAGCATAGATTATCAAATAAAGAAACAGAAACTCCCTGCTTATGTAGCAGAAAGAGAGTATAATGCCTTGGGTATAACAACCTTTTCCCATACAAGATAAAGTAGAAAGGGCCCATTTGAAGCCTTCCAGAGTCAGTTACCAAGAAGTGGTAGAGTTCTCGGAGCTTAATTTTCTTGTATCTGGTGTGGCTGCCTTGAACTTTGCTCTCAATTGAATCAGGCCTTAGGGTGCACTAACCCTTCTGCATAATAGATCTAGCCATGCAGGGAGGGAGATAAGCCTGATGCTAGCTAACGGAGGCCTTCTGAGCAGCCTGCCTATATCCTTAGCACTGCGTCCTTGGATTTTTATCTTTTTTATTGGAAAAAACTATCACAAGGACATGGGGCCTAACAGCATTGATTGTCTTGATAGTTTGTTGATTAAGTCCAGGAGATGCTGCCATCTGCAAATACATCTTATTAGGTATGATCAGACAAGTAAATTGTCCCTGCCCTCCAGCATGCTGTAATAATTAACTCTAATACCAACAACTAAAAGTTAATCACAGCAGGTGCAAAGCCAGGCTCTCTTTGTCTGCCTGCAAAATCTCTTTCCCACCATGCTTCATAAGGTGTTAGCGCTGAGACTTGGAACAGGTTCTTTGTAAAAGAGCCTTCCCTTTCTGTAAAAGTGTTCCACATATTATTAATTTAATTAGGTTTTAAAAAGGTTAATCATGACATTTTAATAGCTTACATTTCACATTAATATTCTGAGAACACTGTTTAGCTTAGCCACTTCTGATTCAAAAAGCCGTTTTTCCAGAAAATAAACAGGCTTTCGGGACACTTACAGAAAAACAGCTTTCATTTGATTAAGAGGGGTATCTTGTTATTAAAAAATGTTATTGAAATGAAATACGTATAAGACATTCCAAAACGTTAAAACTTTAGTTTGCTACAATTCATCTCTGAGAAAGGGAGATGAGGCAGTATGTTTATGGAGATTATCTCAAAAGTGGCTAATGTCCTTCTGCAGTAGGCAAATTAGTGGACTCTGCTTGTGATGTGCTGTGTATTGTCAACCTAATGTTTTATTTGTTTGCCTGAGAGCTGCAGTCTTCATTAGGGAGTTTAGAGAGCAAAGCAAGATGATATTTACTATCTGGGCCAACGAATAACCGCTGTTCATGTTTCTTCTTTTGCTATCATGGCTGTAAGGGTTATTGCTGGGTTTAAAATGAGGAAACTGAGGCCAGTATAAGAAAATTAAAGTTTATTCAGCTCCCGGGCGAGGTTCTATGGTCCGGGAAAAGGGGGCCAGAGAAGTTGTGCTGACTTCCTGGGACGTGGGGT